>CAJNOJ010000229.1:0-31793 GCA_905250025.1 Adineta ricciae
TTGTGTATTCACGTACTCTTCTCATATGAAACATCAGCCATTAAGTTTTAAATATCTCGAGAACGAAAGAGTTTCAAGAGCTGAAATTTTTAGCATTTTCATATCTTAGTTAGGACTACATGCTGACAAAATTTCACTGAAATCTGAGGTGCTGATTGAGTAGATGTATGCATAAATATCCTGTGATATTGTGCATGAGCTCATAAGGATATTTTGAAAGAAAATTTATGCAGGAAAATGCATTTGTACAAATTTTTGAAGGCATGAGTCCATGCATCTTGATGTGCTCTTTCATGTGGGAGTGCTCTCGAAACTATCTATAGTGCTGATCCACCCGGTATGGCCTAAATATCTACTCCGTTGATCCAGTGATTCCGACGAGAGAAAACTTTGATATTCAGCATCATCAGACGATAGCCCATCATCAATAGCATTCATGATAAAAAAATCACGGTTCTATCTACTATGGTTCGTAAGATATTGAAAAATTACTGAGGGTCATTGAACAAGAGACGTGGTCAAAATGATTGTTACTTGTGATACTTGTCATGCTTATATGTATCTCCTGGACGGCTTATTCGTCTGAGCTGAAACTTTGAATTTATTCCTAACATGTAATGGCCTGCCTACTGTAAAAACATCACCCAAATCGGAGATGGTCGTTGCGCAACGTTATGTGAAATTGAGCGTAGCTTACGTGCAATGCCTCATAGACGGCTCCCACATAGTCACACAAAATTGCTTATTTTTTTTCACCAACAGCCGATTATAGTCAACTACTGGCATGTTAAAATGGCACCATATAGGTACTATAACTCCGTCATGGAGACCATTGCTTGTCGACTCCATACCGGTCACAAGCCCGGATAAATGAGGAATGTTAGACGGAAGAAGTGCACATACCGCCGTCTGTAAAAAGAGCAAGAG
Source organism: Adineta ricciae (assembly GCA_905250025.1). Taxonomy (NCBI): domain Eukaryota; kingdom Metazoa; phylum Rotifera; class Eurotatoria; order Adinetida; family Adinetidae; genus Adineta; species Adineta ricciae. The sequence goes on from CAJNOJ010000229.1 coordinate 928, forward strand.
GGCAGAAACCACCCATGAACGATAGCAGAAATAATCTCTCGCGACTCGGAGGACGACCGGTTAAATAGGGTCCAAGCCCTCTGTCGAGTGCGCAGGGCTGAGTCGAAATATTGGGGCCTGGAACGAATTGAAATACGACGAAAAATAAACAAAAAACTAACTTTTCCCGAAAATCCTTCGACAGGTGGAACATGGAATTGTTAGCTCAAACTATAGGGGCATCAGCGAAAGAGAACGAAAGAGAGAAGAATCGAGAAAAAGTGACCTTCGTGGGACTCGAACACACACCTTCTGCTATCCGGGCTGATGTCCTAATCTAGTTAGACTAGAAGGACCATCTTAATCTCTAGTCTAGCGTTGTGTGGTTCATCACAAACGCTAACATGAATGTGGAGACCCATGGGCTGCTGACAAATTGGAATTATTACGATACGAAATGGGATGTTTCACATACCACATAATAGGTATTTCTGAACTGCAATGGGCAGGAGACGATAAAACTCCGCATGGGGATTTGATCTGATCACGGGAAGAAAGCGCGCATATGAGGGCCATCGTTTTTTTTATTAAGCGCACAAGCAAAAAAAGCATTAATAGGATATAATCCCAGAACCCCACGAATAATTTTGGCAAGATTTGATACAATACCGTTCGAAACAACAGTCATAGGGTGTTTCCATGGGAAACCACCAGGTCCATTCGGCGACCTCTTCTGATTTCTACGAAAGTTTCTGGGCTTGTAGGGCTTTTCAAGCTCAGCATTTTGATATAAAAACTTTTTTCGATTTGACCTTTCTTTAGAGGAGATATAGGTCAAAATTGAGAGTCCCATTTTTGGATTTTCGAAATTTCTTGAAAAATGAAAAGTTGACGTTTTGCCAAAAAAACCATCGATATTTCATCATAGCTTGTTTCAATTTCAAAACCAATGACATAATCGGAATCCTCAAGAGAAATTGCATCAGAATCCATCATAATTTTTTTTTTCGAATTGTTCCCTCGACTGTTGAGAGGGTCATATGAAATAAAATAGTTTGTCTGTTTGTTTGTTTGTTTGTGTCAGGGTCAAAGGTCAAAGGTCAAAAAAACATTTTTTTCCTAAATCATTCAACACATTGAAAACTTCTACTGTACTGGTCGTAGAACGAGCGCGGATGAAGGGTGAAGACGGGGGACTGAGGGTGGGGGTCTTTGATGAAACTATGGCTTGATGTATGATCGTGGGTGGGGTTCTTGGGTTAGACTATGGGTTGATGTATGAGCGTGAGTAACCGTTCATTGGCTCTTTTTTGGGGCGGGCGCCTGGAGGTAGGTGGCTGGAATCAATGATCGGTGGACCTGTGCCCTTAGCGGTGGATTTTGTGTAGGACAGGTGTTCAGTTCTTGTCGAGCTGTTCATAATGCAATATGAAGCTGATGGGGGCTTGGAATGGCTAGGAGTGGTGTCAGAAGACAGTTGAAATGGCTAGGTGTTCCAACTTTTATGCAACGGCAACTGATCTTAGGAGTAATAAAAGAATGACGAATGAATACTCGTATGTATTACCGTAGCTGAATGCACTGAAGGCGAAAAATAGATATCAAAAGATACATTCGTTAGAGTCAGACGTGTCAAATGTAATCCTAATTGATTGAGTTAAACCTGTTCAATATATGGAAACTTGAGAAAGGCAAAGAAAGAAAACTGACACGAGTAAGTGATGATTGTTGGTGGTGGTCGTGGGAAATTTGTATTAATGGTAAAAGTATTCTTTTGTAGTTGAGTGTTTGTTCCAGTTGGACTCATAAATGAGAGTTAGAGATGCTTTTTCGCGGAGGGTGTGGGTGAGGGTCAACGGCCAAGAGTGAAAGATTAAAAATCGTTTTTCTCGAAATATTTGCCATTTGAAGAGGAGTCTTTTCCGATCGAACCTATGGTCGACGGAAGAGCATATTTATAGCGTCGAGATATGACTTGAGACTTCAAACGTAGTGGAAGTTAGCAGCGGATTCGAGCATTTCTTGCTGATATTCGCTCAAGGACTTGCGATGGATCTCTAAGCGGTTGTGATGAATAGAGCTCGTCATTCCCCATCGAATGGTGTAACTTGAGTGCGGGCCCATCCACACTACCTAGTGGCTTTACCAGTAAAGACTAGTAAAGTAGTGGTTTTTACCACTAATACCTGCTGACATTCGCTCAGGAACTTGTGATGGGCCTGAAACTTCTGTGATGGATAGATCTCATCATTCCGCATCGAATGGTATAGGATAAGTGGGGTATCATCGATCATAAGTGGGATTATACCAGTAAATACTAGTAAACTAGTGGTTTTTACCACTAATACCTGCTGACATTCACTCAGCGACTTGTGATGGGTCTGAAACTTCTGAGATGGATAGATCTCGTCATTCCCCATTGAATAGTGTAACTTAATTGGGGTTGATCGATCAGAAGTCGAATGTTTTGCTTAAAAACTTTTGTTGTACGCAAAAATATTTGCATCTACTATTCAGGAGCTGTAAGAAGAATAAAATAGATTCGATTTATCTGACGATTTCATTGTATCAGTACTTGTGGATGGATTAGCTTGATCATTAATTACTACCTTTCGAGCACGGTTTTTAATGGTGTTTGTGAGATAGAAGGTATGGTTGAAGTACACAGTGTGCTACATTTCAGTCGGACCTTCTATCCTTCTGAAAAGATCGTTTCTGTTTTTCTGTTTTCCATTGAAGAGATATGATACTGATTAACAAGACATACAATTATAGCAGTAAAGAACAGGTTTTTATTTAAGCGAAAGATTCGTCGTCTAGTCGAATAGCAACTGCATGTAGGAGATCGTCGACATTCGTCTCGAGATGTTCTAAACGTCTCACTAGCAGACGGTTCACGTATCGAACAAGAAATAAGACAATTGCCCAGGTCCATCGATCCGACCGGAAGATCCGGCATCGGATTGCATCGGAATTCACAGGATTCCCATACAAAACCGATCGGAACCCCACCGGTTTTCACCGGAAACCTAACCAACGGATTCCGACTCGGATCACGTCGGAAAGTATCCGATCAGAAACAGTCGGATTCATCCACCATATACCACGATAACTCACGGGATCCACCTGCATGGAACTGTCGGAAACGATATCCATCCGACAGAATCCCACCATGTTTTCACAGGAAAAAAATTATATTATCACGCTTTATATTCTATCCACCAAGTTTTGAGTTTTCATTCAACCTTCCGCACGAATCACAATAAACTACACGTTATCTTCCAAACTTTCAAGCTGCCAGCATCTCACTTCATCAAGCTTCATCAGGTTTAATCCTTCGATCCTACACCATATCACCACGAAATCACTGGCGATCACTACGTTCTCGCCAAAGTTACAGTAGATATCAATAACGTTCCAGTGGATTTCACCAGGATTACACTAGATTTCGGCCAGATTGCAGTAGATTTCGGCCAGATTCGACGAGATATCACCTAGATTCCACATAATTACAGTGGATTTCACCAAGATTACACTAGATTTCGGCCAGATTACACCAGATATCGCCTAGATTCCACATAATTACACTAGATTTCACCAAGATTACACTAGATTTCGGCCAGGTTATAGTAGATTACATCTAGATTACACCAGATATGACCTAGATTCCAGATAATTACAGTGGATTTCACCGAGAATACCCCAGATATCAGTTCAATTACTGCCGATTATAGTGGTTTCACAATTATTGCACTAATATTTCATTTCAAAAAGGTTAGAGCAGGTGTCCTAGACATTTACCAAGACTTGCCTGAAACTTGACTTCATAGCATGATAACTACACCGCCACTCCAGGAGATGTTGTGCAAACTGAGGAATATCAATCGCAGAAGATGCAAGGCGGACCAAATCGGTTATCATTGCACTACGCCTATCCATATGCATCGCCTCACTGACCGCCACGCACGAACCAAAGCGCTGTTCTAACCTGAAAAGAATCTTGATTTTCGGATGGCACCTTGAATTGACGAGGATTCCGAAAAAGGGACAGGTATATATAGGGGTAGGGTGCGCGAAACAAAACGGTGAATGTAATCTGAACAGAATCTTGATTTTTGGATGGCACCTCGAATTGACGAGGATTCCGAAAAAGGGACAGGTATATATAGGGGTAGGGTGCTCGAAACAAAACGGTGAATGTAATCTGAACAGAATCTTGATTTTTGGATGGCACCTCGAATTGACGAGGATTCCGAAAAAGGGACAGGTATATATAGGTGTAGGGTGCTCGAAACAAAACGGTGAATGTAATCTGAACAGAATCTTGATTTTTGGATGGCACCTTGAATTGACGAGGATTCCAAAACGGGACAGGTATATATAGCGGTAGGGTGCGCGAAACAAAACGGTGAATGTAATCTGAACAGAATCTTGATTTTCGGATTACTGCAGGGGTGGGCGCTTTATGTTAATTTGAAAGTAACTGAAACGGAAAGCGTTAAGCGTTAGCGTTGACAGTAAACGGAGTTTGCGTTTACGTGAGAATTAAAAATAACGCCTCTTACTGAACCGTTAATTTTCAAATAATAAAGTATTTAACGGATAAGAACGCTTTTGTTTTAGTTTGGCGAGAACGATAAACTCGTTCTGGTCCAGCTGTTACTTTTCCATGGATGACAACTCAATGACCCCCTAGTCAACTCAAACAGTCCGCGCAATATACGGAAGGCCATGAAGAAATGAACAATCGCTTCCAATCTTTTGACAGCAAATACGATACGTTTTGGAGTGCGCTTGTTTTAAGCTTAAGGGCTATACACCAAACACTCCTGTGTGAGGAGTCAACGATGAAGTTAAAAAACCGAAGGACACTGACGCACTTGGGAAACGTTTCTACGGAGATTAAAATTTTGAAAAAAAAATCGAGGTCAACGCTGATTGGCTGAAACTAACCAATCAAATATCAGGGTCAAAAAAACATCCTGGAGTTGACGGTTTTCCTCCATAATCACGATCAGAATTAAGTGAAACGAAATTGGAATCTTCCTACAATCGTTTTTCTGGCCGACGTTTGATTGTACGGCACGTACAATGGTCAACGAGTATCATACAAAATGATTTTGTAATCGTTAGTCCGTTAATTAAGTAAGATTAAATTAAATGGTCCACCCCCAGATGACAAACAGAAATAAACAAGATTGCATCGGACTGTTACGAGTTGCAGGAATATGCCACTTCATACGAGCTAGAGTGCACTATTTTCCGCCTGGATTACACTAGATTTCACCTAGATTACACTGGATCTCACCTGGATTACCCTGGATTTCGCAGAATCTCAACCAGATTACAATGGATTTCACCTGGATTACTCAAAATCACAGCTGTTTCACTGATATTGCAGTAATATGTCATTAAGAGTAGAGAAGCTATCATGAAAATTGCCTGGAGTTTCCGCAAAATTCGACTGAATAACATGAGCATTACAGCTCTATTCAAGTAGACTTTATTGAAACTCAGGAAGACTGACCGAAGAAGACCATTGAGCACGAGTCAATTTGTCCGGGAAAGCGCCGGATTCTGCAATGCCATTTCTTTCACTGCACTTTTCCGTCACTGACCATAACCGGCAACTATTCAAATATACTCATACCAAATAGAATCGAAGACGTACGAAATCCATTATTATAGAATTATGGATATGGATATCGATCACCTCACTGACTGGGGAAACAAGAAACAAAACGGTAAATGTACTGTGAACAGAATCTGGATTTTCGGGTGCCACGTCGAAATGACGAGGAGTCGAAAAAGAGCACGAGTACATATAGTGAAATGTCGGTGTGAACGATCATGGAACCGATATTTTCTGATTTTTGAATAGTTGAGTATGGCAGTTGATTGGAAGCTGTGAGTGAGTCGGATGAGAGAAAATCGTTGTATCGTTGGATGTTAGCTACAGATGTGGTTTTGTGTTTTGACGAGTATCGAAATATCGACGGGGACTATCAGCCCCCGGCAAAGATGAGCCGGTCGGCCGTGCTGTGCTTTCATGGGATTCATATACAGATGGAGCTTTAGAGATCTGTTGAATCATTCTAATGCGAGTGTAGAATAGGTTATAACGGTTGATACATGAATAAAACGCTAGAATGCTCGATTCCTATGTAGCGAGTATGAATGAATATCGTGAGATGTAGACATCTGTCGCATCGTGGTGTGGATGTAACCGAGCTTCATGATAGTAATTGTATTGATAGTTGGTATAGATATTATTGTGACTTCATCTTTATGTAAAGTCTCCTGATAACGTTAGTGACAATGAAGCAAAAATCCTCTCTGATTTCATCGCGCTGGTTGGATGTTTCCTGATTGGTTGATGGAAATTAATATATACTATAGCCTGCGCGAAGGATGCCTTCGAAAATTTTATTTTAGCTGTTTGGTGTTTTCGTCGATAATATTCAACTGAATTTGTTTCTTTAATGGCTCGAAAAAAGACTCCCGCACAAAAAGTAAACGATCAAAAGGAAAACGATCAGAAGGAAAACGATCAGAAGGAAAATGCTTGTTCATCTGCTAATGATCAAGGTACCAAAGAAATTGTTGAAACAAGTATGATTAGCTTTGCTCTTGCTATAGTCTGTTAATATACATTGAATGTAGATCCTCCGACTGGTATTGGTGAAAAACGAAAATTGCAATCGATTGATTGTAATATAGGCAATAGTGAAGAAAACGAAATAACAACATTGAAGAAACTGTGTGTCGAACTGCAAGATCGTCTTGCACGCTTGGAAAAATCATTTTTATGTAAGTTTTCGAATTTGGGTATTTTCTTACTTGACCTTTTTGCTGTTAGCGATTCCATCCGACATTAATATTCAAGAGTTCTTCGAAGATGCTTTGCCAAGCTTCAGTGACAACAATCATCATGATATCACAGTGAACACTAGCGATCTTGTTATGAGTGTTGACGGTGATACAATTAGTGAAACAAATGCTGGTTCTTCTGCATCGAATCTTGGTAATGTTGATGATCCAATGACTGGTAATTGTAATAAGCGGGAAAACGGGCTGTTATTGGCTATCGACGACAAGATGCTTTCTTCACTCAAGAGAGAAAACGCGACATGTAGCGCGAGATCAATTCTCAAATTTCTTTTTCCTGATCCAGAAATACATTTCAAGCTTTCGAATGTCGATAAAAGCATTGTCGACAGTATTGTTCGTGAGTAAACAGATTTCATCATTTCTATATCTTTCACTTTCGTGAATAGAGACTGAAGATCATGCATCCCGAGGAAACGAAAACCACAACCAGCAAGATCAAACATTCCATGTCAAATTATTTCGGATCATTAGCTTATAAAAAGAAAAAGAAGCTGTCGAATTCATTGAAAAAATCGAAATGAACCGGTGAATACTGTTAAGCAAAGATTCTCTCCTTTGTGTCTTCAAACATGAGAGTTTTTACTTTTTGTTTTTACTTTAAACTTCGAATTCGAAACGTTTTCTTTCAATTTTTAGCTCAAGAAGAATGACTCCTATGTTCGCCATTCTTCTATCGATCTTCTTTCCTTATTATTTTACCCATACATGTTGTTTGTTTTCTCTCATCGATGTTTATGTTTAAACCAGTTTTCGATGGCATTCTTTTATTGTGAAACAGATTATACAGATTTGTAGAGATCATTTTTTTACTGGAACACTTCATTTTATGAAAAGAAGAATTAGGAATTTTGAAACCAAAACTTCCGGCATCAATTAAAAAAGCTCGCATCCATAAACGAACGGTTTGACTAACACTTCTAGACATCCTGTTTTCTGCGTATCAAAAAACAAATAGGTGACAGAAAACATCGTTGTTATAAAAATTGACATTTATTCTCTCTGAATTGAATGTCATGAATGAAAATGCATTGTTCATCATTGCTTAGCATCGATCTTCTATTATAGCCGAGCAAACTATTTGATATCTAAAATTTATAGAACTAACAGGTCATTCTCGAGTCATTCCACTCTCTTGTCTGTCAAACCGAGCTAGAAGACTAATGGTTAAAAACGTTTTCATTGAGTAAAAGCAACGAGACGATCCCAGACAAAACATTGGAGATTGTTTAGAATCATCTTTCGATGTTTACGAGAGAAAACAATTGATATAATCAATTTCTTTAGGCAGATAGTCAACGACGCTTGTTTGTGTAAAATACAGAAGAAATTAAAAAAAAGAACGATATTAAATAGACGTGAGCGATGCTGTCATCAAAAACAAGCAAACCTTCTTCGTCTGCTTAAAGGAGAACTCTGAAGAAGGCCAACACTGGCTCCATATCGCTCGAAGGGATAAAATAAAGTTAGTCATTATTAATGTCTTGTTCTTGGTCGTTGATGGTTTGTTGTTTGGCAGCTTTTGCTTGTCGCTTTCTTTCATCAATCAGGAAATCACACACGCGCGGTCGGATTAATTTGGTATAACAATTATCATAGTGTAACACAGAAAGTTTATATTTAATTCGGACCGCTTCTGAAGAAAAACAACACATTAATATTAATTAAGAACCAATTATAAAAGTTTATTATTTTGAGAAAGGAGTCAAAAGTCAATGCATGTAAAAGTCTAACGGAGTATTTTGACTGAGGTCAAGTGTATCAATAAACGAATTAATTCATCTTAAGATTTAAAATAAACTTGTTTCTGTATGACTTCCCTAATGTTAATTATTAAAGTACAAAATGCTTCCTTTTACAGTGAAAACTCGACTTAAAATTTATCGATCATGTTGAATACAACGCATTCTAGTAAGATCTATTCAAAACAATTTCTCTCTTAGATTCGACTTTTAGATTTGTACAATTTCTCTGCTACGCTTGTCGACGAGTGACAGGCGCAGTATAAGTGTATCTGTAGGCACCTAATTATCAGTCTAGGTAAACATCAGCCGATGACTTTTGTTATACGAATAAAAGAGAGCATCATGAAGGATTGAATCTATTTGTACTCCATTGTTTGATTATAAGAGGTTACTCTACGAGTCAAAACAAAACAACATAGCTATTATTTCGTTCGATCCAATCAAGTCTATAGAGACAAAGATAGTCAGAATTGGTGTGTAACAACCTAACTCGATTTATCGGCTATTGATTTGATTCAAAAGTAGTCTAAAATCCAGCCAAAGCTACATACCATGGAATATATTGAAACGTACAGGATCTAGAGCCGGTCGTGCTAAATGATTTCTTGCCGGTGGTAGAATACAACTACTTAGTTCGTGTGATGTGTATAGCGTTTTCAAAATGTTTCTACCATAACCATAAATGTCTCTGCCTCGAATTTCAAGAAGATTTTGTCCTTCATACATCTAGACAATACGCAATGAGTGGATTGATTACAAAATTGTATTTTGGAATACATACCACTTGTGAAGGGAAAGTTTCATCTTTCTCACGATAGGAATCTAATTGTTGATGAACCTGTAGAGTACGAAAGAAAGAATACTGGACATAATATTTGCACTAATGAACATAACTCACGGCATGTGGGACTAATTGATTTAGTTTCTTGGAAAACACGGACAACTTTTTTTCCAGATTTTGTAAAATGATACGATGCATGTCGTCTATTGTCTGATAAACTACTCGAGCTAAAAACAAATGATGATGATAACATGATTATCTGAATAAGCTCAAATAATCTCAACTAGGTCATGATTGTTCAATGATATATAAACTTTCTGATTCACGAATTAGTCGAAACAAGTATACAAACCTTCTAAAGTTTGATTTTCTTTGTTGGATGCGTTTGTTGAATCATCGTCTAAAATACAGTTTGTTTTTAGTACAAAAGCATACGATCGAACCAAATACACATACTGTGCAACAAATTATCGAGTGAACGACGACGCTCTAAGTAAGATAAGTTGTATTCGTGAAGTTCATCAAACACTCTGGTGTTATTACTTACTCTTTGTAACGATGCCGCTTTCGGTTGAAAGACTATCGACATCAAGATTTTCTGAAACAAAAACGAAACGTGTGCCTTAGCAATTTGGTTCAGTTTTCAATTTATGTAAAAATGTATTGTCAGCTATAATATAGCTACTAGCTAAACGAAACTCGTTCTACCGTGTGAATTTATCATCGAGAGAAAAAGATTTATTTCAAATGTTTACCGTCCATTTGTTGTACAACAGATGCGGATAACTTTCTTTTTCTCATTGTCGACAGTGATTGTTCTGTGAAAAAAGAAACAGAAAAAACAATTATTATCACTAGTTGACGAGAAAAATATAAGAAGTGTACTTGGTATCTCGTTCTGACCATCACTATCACCTAAGTCATCATCGTTTTGCTCATCGCTTTGACAATCATCAATCTCATCTAAAATACGAACACATATATATGATACGATGGAAAATGTCAAGATTTCTGCGATACGATCGTGTAGAATCATCTAGCGACATTACCTCTGTGATCATCGATAGTGGTCCTCTCCATTGATTGCATTTGTTCATACATATCGTTGCATTGGCTGTATGAACCTACAATTCACACATAATCATTCATAAACTGTAGTCATTTCGAAGAAGAATAAAACTCAGCATATGTATCTAACAAAATTGCAAGAATTCAGTTTTAGAGCAATGAAAATAACGTCTTATTCGGTATCAGTCGAATAGTTTTGACGATTGAATCACAATCAATGTTCCTTTATCTACATAGTTCTTCATTTAGCGACAAGGTTTACATAATACCTTTGGCTTCAATCACAGCATATCGACGTTTCGAACGAGCTCCAAGAATCGCTCTATCATCAATGATCGAATTGATACTTGAACGTTTCACGATGAGCAATTCATTGTTATCTTCCAAACGAAGTAAATAATTCTCCTGGCTAAACATACTCGGCTGAGATGGTGAGAATTTTTTTGGAGCATTTATTGTTCGTTGAGATCGTTGCATGTTTTATACGAAAGATAAAAAGTCTGAAAAGTAAATGGTTTCAGTAAAGAGATAAAATTCAGTGGCAAGAAAAAATTCCTTCAATCGTGCTCATGGTATGCAGAAACCTCCGTTCCAATTAACTATCGTTGAAACTCAAAGGTAATACAGTGCTTCAAGATACAGTCAACATTGATAACATCTAGTAAAACTGATGGTTCTTTGAACAACAGATAGAAAAATTCATCCAATGACTTTTCTAATAAAACGAAGTATTGAGACGAACGAAATAAACGACTAAATTTTCCATTTTGCATATAACGTTGAATAATAGCATAATTTACGTTGAGAAAGGAAAAAAATAATGCGATTTTCCCAAAATATTTATCACCTCCGTTCGATGATTCATGATACGATATGAAATAGCTATTTGATTTTCCCCGTTTATTGTATATTAATGAATGGAACATATTGTTACGTACGATACATCTGCGATAAATTGAGATACAGTGCGAAAGACGTGAACAGGTACATATCGTATCATGATATTGTTTGATAATTGAATAATCATTCAGATTAATATCAACATTAGGATCTATTGGTGTTGAAATTATGTCACGCTTTGTATAAGAACTATATGCGTGTAAATGGAAGTCGATATTATAGTAGTGGACTATAAGATCTGAATAATAAGTAGAGCCATGTATATTTTTACTTACATGACCTATGAGATCTTCTTGATGAAAACACCCAATGTTTGCTAAAGAACCATAATTAAAATACTGCATACGAAAATGGCGATGCATATGTAGCACATAATTTTGAATATCGGCATAAAACAATCTGTGATCTTTGTAATATTCATTGAACAACTTCTCAGCCATGTCTTGTGTTGCATCACCAAACGCTGGAGGTTGTGAGTGATACAATCTCATCGAACAAATGAATAAAGCTAAATGAGCAAGTTGTCGAACATTAATGAACTCAAATGATAATGGTAAAAACCCGTAAAACAAAATGTTTCGTAATTCTACTGCTTTGATAAAGGAAAATTCTTTGAAAGGTTTCATTCTACGATGAAAGAAATGCGGAAATGTTTGATGTTTCAATCTATTGTCAAGGCGTTCACGATCTAAAGGTCTAAGGTTTCTATAAATTTCACCTAAAACAGTTTTTGTATGTCTTAATAAACTGACGTGTTGATAATCAATCAATATTGCTTGTGGTAACGGTGCATCAAGTATACCGTGCAGAATCGAAATTCCTGTAATACAAAAAATTCTTTTTACTTCAATCAAAGATTTGAATATCGTTTTCTGCTCAATCTACTTTCTTCGATATTAAATATTTGTTAAATGCGAAATTATTCTAAGGAGCTACACGGATCTCGACTCAGATACATAAAATACATATAAATCATTTCACGTCGCAACGAAGCGTACTACTGTTTGACATAAGAATGTATCTCTATCGGAACACTCTCTCAAACTCATATCAAGCATCCACTATTAAGAATACTTCAGCAAAAAAAAGTATACCAAAACAATGTTCAATCTGTAATTAACCTTTATGTCCGAATATTTTTTCTTTTTTTGATTCGGCCTGTTTTGACTGTTTGTGATATTTTTCAGTGGAACGTAGTAAGACTTTCTTTTCATAAAAGTATTGTCTCTTTCTTTGAACATTAATACCACGTGTGTAACAGAAATTACAGCATTAATATCCACCGTGCCCGTTAAAATCAAGGATTTTACTCAAAGCCGATGAATCACCTGTGATTGATAGGAATTTAATATGTATACGATGGGTTTCATTAACTATTATTCCTAAAAACAAAAGAAACGGAAATAATATATATTTCTATGATATAAAAGGGTGCTGTGTGGAATTTATTAACATCTGTGAATAATTAGACTGAGTATATGAATGTTGATGAAACTACGATGAAGAAGCAAGATGAAATAGTTTAAAACAAATATGAGAACATTTATTTTGACATCATATGCCAATGGTTTAGAAATAGATCATTCAATTAATTCTCAGCGTATATAGCTCACATGCGATAATAATTCATCTGCGATTTAATGTTTATGTAAAACAGTCACGAGAACTCGTGTCTCCCTAAAGCGCTTCATATAAATCATTGTCAGCTGATCATCCTTCGCTTTCTTCTATGCCAAAAAGTATTTCGATTCGCTACATGCATTCTGAAGATGAAAAGCAAGAACCAGATATTATTCGAAGCATATAATTTCTCCTCAAGTAGAAAATATTATTACATGTGTAGTTTTAAAGCCGATTTAGCAAACACAGATGAAATCGAAAAGTCTTTCTTTAGCTTATATCTAACCTTTTGTTTTTACTAATCTTATCAAATTCGTACAGTTTCGCAGCCAAATCTTCACATCAGGTTCTTTGTAGCCAAACCAGAATGAAAAAATAATATTGTTGTAACGATGACTTCGTAATTGAGGACGTAACTCAATTATTGAACCAGAGAACAGCCACATTTTCAAATTAGATGATTTTGATAAACTGATTCCATCGATATGCAATAAAAATGTAATAAATTCATCGTTTTCATTGTTCTTCAACAATTGTTGATAAACATGGTTAAATCCTATGTCGTTAGTTTTCTCCATATCTTGACGCAAAAAAAGTTGATTTCGATATTCATCGATCTCGACTCTGAATCTCACATAAACCTTTTTGATATATTCTTCTATGTTCATATCGTACACAAAGGCAAAATTCCTCGCATCCGTTGATAAGCATTTAGAACAAAACATTTTTCGAAGTGATATATATTCATTACAGCTTGTACATAACATACATTTCTTGAAAATATTATTTTCGATATCTAACTGTTGCAAAAGATCGTCCATTGTCTTTGGAGCATTATTTGGTGATGGAAGTATTGAGCTTATAAACGATAAAAAACGATTTGCTTGCGATTTACAGGTGTTGGAACTTCTTAATAAGGTCAATAACTTTGAAGAAAATTCTTTGGTTGAAATATGTGTATAAGAATGCAATACATCTTCAGTGTTAATATTCGAGCCGGCATTAGACAATTCGAAACCATCGAACAAATAATGAATAATCTCGTCATCATTTGAAAGAATATTTTCGACCTGATTTACATTGGTAAGATTTCCTTGGCAATCCATAGCATTTTCATTGATATCATTTTTCAAGAAGCAGCTAGTTTGTTCATCTATTTTGCTTTTCGATTTGAAATCAAGACCAAGTGGAAATGAAGAAGGGACATCAGATTCGTCAGGATTGTTTGAGATTTGTTCTCGAGAAAATCTTCGTTTCTCCTTTTTCTTCTCATAATATTTCATTGCTCTTTTAAAATGTCTTCTCTCCATAAAATCCAAAGCTTGTTCAAGATCAAGCTCCATGTTGAAAGTATATCAACAAAATCTGTGAAAATAAACAAATTGGCGATAAGATGAGGCTAATTGAGCGGTCCCCACATTGATATCTAGAAATCTACAACGTCTGAGCAATGCTGGGAGCAATCGAATATAATAATATTTATATCGGTCTTGTTAATACAGATATAGATTCAAGATTTCCAGACTTTACAGAAAGAATCTCTTCTACACAATCAATGAGTGGTATATATAGATGGCAGCAGATGTAATAGTGTAATCCAAATAAGAGCTGTGTTAAGAAGAGAGAATAGTTTCCGACTAATAAGCTTGATTTTGTATATCTTGTTAGATTTAAGCAAAATGAAAGCCGCTGCCTGTAACGTATTATGTACGATTAATGCAAAAATATCTGACAATTACAGAATACGATTTCTCATCCAACAGAAAAACTTTCTTGAAATTGAATATCATTCGCTATTTCAACGTTTTCTGTTCCATTGTCAACGTAATTCAATGGGAGATCTTCACTGAGATGGTTATTATTTACTTCATTTTTTTCAATAAAGAACAAACTGATTTCGAGTGCTTTTTAGACTTTGAAATCATTGGAAATGATTGCAGAAAATACATATCATCCTCGAGATTCAATGTGATTTCAAACAATTTGAATTCATTTTTTACTGATTTCAAATAAATTTGACTGACTCGCGTGTTATTAGTATTGATACCAGATGTTTTGTGTTTGTAATCAGGTTAATTTATTTTGATTTTGCTCTTACAGTGTAATGCAACATAACTTTTGAATTCAGTCACCAGCTGCTGTTTCTTCAATGAAACTGGCTGAAACTATCATGCTGATTGGTGTGGATAGCTTTCTGACCATTTCCGACGTCTGGAAATGGCAAGTTCCTATCGGAACCATAATACATGGGAATAAAAAAAACGATAAAGAGAATCCATATATATCCGACCGATTCCGATGGCAGCAAATCCTTGGTATTATTATGGAACCCGGTATCATGTTAAACGGTGAATTCTGTTCATTTCCTGACATCGAATAAGCCTTCATTCGATCGGAATTAGTCGAATCCTGAGACAGTATCCGACCGGTTCGGAATATATGAATTTTGTCGGAACCCAACGTATCCGATGGACGGATATTGAAGAAAAACATAAGATTTGATCGGAATCCACTCAATAGTAACCGATCGAATCCGATCGTCCCTGAGACAAAGGATTTGATACCCGTCCGACAGGATCCGATATGGCCGTTTTCACCGGGGTAGTTCGCTCGATCATTTTTTTTTTCTGTTCGATATGCACATGCTCTCTATTATAAATAACGCTCGTCGAGGGAGACTCGCATTACTCTCGACTGATTGGGTTATTCTTCACATAAAACTTGCGCTTCCAAATGATGTCTCGAGAACGGTCCTCGTCAATTTTTTCAACCTTTTTCAAAACTAACCAAACAACTGTCATCGTTCTTGTTATTTATGTAATGTCCATTATTCATGATCATTTTTCACACATGAAACAGCAGTCCGCCATGAATAGCTACTATGATCCTTGCGTCTTTTAGTAATGCGAAACTCGAAATTTCGACTCAACTGTTCAACTATTTTTGNAAGTGGAAAGCAGTTGTATATTCATATTTTGGAGTGAGAGCGGTGTAGTTGATAGAAACTCATATTTGTCAGTGGTCGATGATTTGATTAAAACTTTGCGGTGAATGCAATTGGATGAAAGCATCTTAATGTCCGAACAAGTCATTGTTTGTTCACAAGGTAATCGGAGAAGCGATGATCCATTGATAATGGCAAAAGCACTGTGTGGTTCAATATTTGGTTGTAATTGACAGTACATTGGCGGTCCATCATGAGAAAAAAGCCAAACATCATCTACGATATTGATAAGTTTCGTTTCTACATCTAAGATACGTGTGATGTCACATGAACTGACAGTCTTTTTATCGTCATATAACAACTGTGACAAACAAGGCAACTGACTGAGTCGAACGAGCGGCGGTCTTTTTGAACAATAAACAAAAATTGAAAAAAGACACTCATTCTTGTTTGGAATGGTGTTCCATGTCATAACCGTCTGATCTTGTGTATTTAGAGCAACTATACGAGGTATATTTGAGTAAATAAATTGCTCACGATTGACAATGGCTGGTAATGGAGTCAGCTGGTAGACTAATGGTACGTTATCATTCTCAAGCAAAGGACGAAAGAATGATGTGGCGACAATGAGACATGACTGACTAGATATACTTTGTTTGTTAATATCACCACATGAACGAAGAATATAAATGGATTGACCAATGATTCCGATAAATCAATAATTTGATATGAATTGTCGATCATCGAAATTGTAGCGAGCAAGAACGATCTCAGTTCAATATCCGTAAGAAAATCAAATGTAATTTTGTTGTTATTTATTTGTTTAAATACATTGACCAATGTTGTCGATGAAATCTGAAATATATTGGGTTTACCATTTTCAATCTGAGTACTTGTCAAGTATTGTGGTAATTTTTGTATATGTTCTATTCCGTGAAACTGCTCTCCAACGAGATGAGTAATAAAATCTTGTTTTGCTATCTGCTCTAAAGATTGGTGAAGCTGAGGCATTTTTTGAAGATTACTTCTAATTGAACTAAAAATATGATTTGTGTCGTATCGTGGTAAAGCGTTGTCTTTATCACGAGATGGTAATATCGTAGAAATCTCCACTATATTTGGATATGCTGGATTGGACGTAAACGCACAAACATTCGTTGAAGGCGATTCAGTACATACATTCTTGATAGGTACAATTGAATAGACGATTTCTTCTTTCAACTGAAATGAATATATACCAACTCGTCGGTGTGCGATAGCCTTTTCTGTATTAATATAAATATCGGATGTTGTTGAATGTATCATCTTTCGAAACGGCAGTGCTTCGATCAAGGTTATGAACAACAGTATAATCACGAAAGGAAAAGAAATATTCATGATGAACGAAAACAGATATGAATTGTCTGCTGCGAACGCAATCTGCCACCTATTTATATTTTTCTCATTTGCCCATCTTTTCTTTCTCTTCAACATAGTCAATCAGGTGATATCTATTCTGAGAAAATCAACTATCGGTTCATCTAATATTCATATATGGAAACTTTATCTGTTTTGATGTTATTATGTTTAGTCAAATCGGCTTATATTCGATGAGAAACAACAAGATAGGTTTGAATGTAAAAATTATTGTCGATCACTAAACTGTCTTAAACAATGCACGGCATCATATAATCAAACTAGTGATTCAACATAAGATTTCGTCACAAGCCAAAAAACGACATCTGTATATCCGTATTTAGCACACTTTATTTCATATGTATTCCTTCAATCTTTATCCTTTGATGAAGCTGAATTGACTTACTCATAGTTAGTCATGAGTAATCTGATTCAGACGAAATCTTTTCCTGGATTTTTATTTAATTATTTCTTTGATATATTCATGAACGAAGCATAAAACAAACAAGATTAATTGATTCTTCAAGCATTATACAAATGAGATAGGATATGTTGATTCGCATGTTCTAAAGATAAAGTATAACAAAAATCAGCGCAATATCGCGATAACTTACTCGATTGAAGAAGACGTTGTTGTTGCTTGTTGATTATATACCCATCGAACAGCATTTGTCAGTGATGCTTGATGATCTAAAATAGACAATAATAAAATTGTTTTCTATCAGTTAACTTACTTTGTCTTTCAGTTGCTCGACGACGATATTCATTCACAGATTGANTCGTCATTCTCCATCGAATGGTATAGGATACGTGTGGTATCATCGATCATAAGTGGGATTATACCAGTAAATACTAGTAAACTAGTGGTTTTTACCACTAATACCTGCTGACATTCGCTCACGAACTTGTGATGGGTCTGAAACTTCTGTGATAGATAGATCTCGTCATTCTGCATCGAATGGTGTAACTTGAGTGGGGGTCCATCCACCCTACCTAGTTGTTTTACCAGTAAATACTAGTAAAATAGTAGTTTTTAGCACTAATACCTGCTGACATTCGCTCACGAACTTGTGATGGGTCTGAAACTTCTGTGATAGATAGATCTCGTCATTCTGCATCGAATGGTGTAACTTGAGTGGGGGTCCATCCACCCTACCTAGTTGTTTTACCAGTAAATACTAGTAAAATAGTAGTTTTTAGCACTAATACCTGCTGACATTCGCTCACGAACTT
The DNA here is from genome assembly GCA_905250025.1 of Adineta ricciae. NCBI lineage: Eukaryota > Metazoa > Rotifera > Eurotatoria > Adinetida > Adinetidae > Adineta > Adineta ricciae. Next base: position 19,481 of record CAJNOJ010000229.1, read on the forward strand.
GTGATGGGTCTGATACTTCTGTGATGGATAGATCTCGTCATTCCGCATCGAATGGTGTAACTTGAGTGGGGGTCCATCCACCCTACCTAGTTGTTTTACCAGTAAATACTAGTAAAATAGTGGTTTTTAGCACTAATACCTGCTGACATTCGCTCACGAACTTGTGATGGGTCTGAAACTTCTGTGATGGATAGATCTCGTCATTCTCCATCGAATGGTATAGGATACGTGTGGTATCATCGATCATAAGTGGGATTATACCAGTAAATACTAGTAAACTAGTGGTTTTTACCACTAATACCTGCTGACATTCGCTCAGCGACTTGTGATGGGTCTGAAACTTCTGGGATGGATAGATCTCGTCATTCCGCATCGAATGGTGTAACTTGATTGGGGTTGATCGATCAGAAGTCGAATGTTTTGCTTAAAACTTTTGTTGTACGCAAAAATAGTTGCATCTACTATTCAGGAGCTGTAAGAAGAATAGAATAGATTTGATTTATCTGACGATTTCATTGTATCAGTACTTGTGGATGGATTATCTTGATCATTAATTACTACCTTTCGAGCACGGTTTTTAATGGTGTGTGTGAGATAGAAGGTATGGTTGAAGTACATAGTGTGCTACATTTCAGTCGGACCTTCTATCCTTATGAAAAGATCGTTTCTGTTTCTCTGTTTTCTATTGAAGAGATATGATACTGATTAACAAGACATACAATTATAGCAGTAAGGAACAGGTTTTTATTTAAGCGAAAGATTCGTCGTCTAGTCGAATAGCAACTGCATGTACGAGATCGTCGACATTCGTCTCGAGATGTTCTAAACGTCTCACTAGCAGACGCTTCACATATCGAACAACAAATAAGACAATCGAGAAGAAAAGAAAAAGAAATGCTGATAGAACAATGACACCAAATTCCTTGAAAACAGTTTTTACAGTCAATCGATCATTGTTCAAATTATCAAGAATGTTCTTAAATGAAGTTTTAACACGGAATTGATAAGTGGAAAGCAGTTGTATATTCATATTTTGGAGTGAGAACGGTGTAGTTGATAGAAACTCATATTCATCGGTGGTCGATGATTTGATTAAAACTTTGCGGTCAATGCAATTGGATGAAAGCATCTTAATGTCCGAACAAGTCATTGTTTGTTCACAAGGTAATCGGAGAAGCGATGATTCATTGATAATGGTAAAAGCACTGTATGGTTCAATATTTGGTTGTAATTGACAGTACATTGGTGGTCCATCATGAGAAAAAAGCCAAACATCATCTACGATATTGATAAGTTTCGTTTCTACATCTAAGATACGTGTGATATCACATGAACTGACACTCTTTTTATCGTCATATAACAACTGTGACAAACAAGGCAACTGACTGAGTCGAATGAGCGGCGGTCTTTTTGAACAATAAAGAAAAATTGAAAAAAGACACTCATTCTTGTTTGGAATGGTGTTCCATGTCATAACCGACTGATCTTGCGTATTTAGAGCAACTATACGAGGTATATTTGAGTAAATAAATTGCTCACGGTTGAGAATGGCTGGTAATGGAGTCAGCTGGTAGACTAATGGTACGTTATCATTCTCAACCAAAGGACGAAAGAATGATGTGGCGACAATGAGACATGACTGACTAGATATACTTTGTTTATTAATATCACCACATGAACGAAGAATATAAATGGATTGACCAATGATTAAGTCAGTAAATAGTTTCAATGATTCCGATAAATCAATAATTTGATATGAATTGTCGATCATCGAAATTGTAGCGAGCAAAAACGATCTCAGTTCAATATCCGTAAGAAAATCAAATGTAATTTTGTTGTTATTTATTTGCTTAAATACATTGACCAATGTTGTCGATGAAATCTGAAATATATTTGGTTTACCATTTTCAATCTGAGTACTTGTCAAGTATTGTAGTGATTTTTGTATATGTTCTATTCCGTGAAACTGCTCTCCAACGAGATGAGTAATAAAATCTTGTTTTGCTATCTGCTCTAAAGATTGGTGAAGCTGAAGCATTTTTTGAAGATTACTTCTAATTGAACTAAAAATATGATTCGTGTCGTATCGTGGTAAAGCGTTGTCTTTATCACGAGATGGTAATATCGTAGAAATCTCCACTATATTTGGATATGCTGGATTGGACGTAAACGCACAAACATTCGTTGAAGGCGATTCAGTACATGCATTCTTGATAGGTACAATTGAATAGACGATTTCTTCTTTCAATTGAAATGAATATATACCAACTCGTCGGTGTGCGATAGCCTTTTCTGTATTAATGTAAGTATCGGATGTTGTTGAATGTATCATCTTTTGAAACGGCAGTGCTTCGATCAAGGTTATGAACAACAGTCTAATCACGAAAGGAAAAGAAATATTCATGATGAACGAAAACAGATATGAATTGTCTGCTGCGAACGCAATCTGCCACCTATTTATATCTTTCTCATTTTCCCATCTTTTCTTTCTCTTCAACATAGTCAATCAGGTGATATCTATTCTGAGAAAATCAATTATCGGTTCGTCTAACATTCATACATGGAAACTTTATCTGTTTTGATGTTATTATGTTTAGTCAAATCGGCTTATATTCGATGAGAAACAACAAAATAGGTTTGAATGTAAAAATTATTGTCGATCACTAAACTGTCTTAAACAATGCACGACATCATATAATCAAACTAGTGATTCAACATAAGATTTCGTCACAAGCAAAAAAACGTCATCTGTATATCCGTATTTAGCACACTTTATTTCATATGTATTCCTTCAATCTTTATCCTTTCATGACGCTGAATTGACTTACTCATAGTTAGTCATGAGTAATCTGATTCAGAAGAAATCTTTTTCTGGATTTTTATTTTATTATTTCTTTGATATATTCATGAACGAAGCATAAAACAAACAAGATTAATTGATTCTTCAAGCATTATACAAATGAGATAGGATATGTTGATTCGCATGTTCTAAAGACAAAGTATAACAAGAGTCAGCGCAATATCGCGATAACTTACTCGATTGAAGAAGACGTTGTTGTTGCTTGTTGATTATAGACCCATCGAAGAGCATTTGTCAGTGATGCTTGATGATCTAAAATAGACAATAATAAAATTGTTTTACTATCAGTTAACTTACTTTGTCTTTCAGTTGCGCGACGACGATATTCATTCACAGATTTGATTTCGAACCAAGACTTCTACGAAAGTAAAGTAATAACCAATGTGCAGATATGAAAGAATCGTTACTTTTATTTTACAACCGTTATTGGCTAATTTTTGAAAGAATTTCATGAGACACAGAACGACTATTAAAGCTATTTCAATGACGAGTAGGTTAATATGAGTTGTAATCGACGAGAAAATATTTGGATTTTTCATATCATTTGTTGAATTTGTTGATGTTTGAGGAAAGTTAGTAGTGGGTGTTGTTTTTGTTGAGGTGGATGAAAGAAAAGACTTGACAAAATCATCGAAAAAAGGAAATGATTCAGCATAAACGAGCTACATCAAAATGTCATCTATATTAATTAAGACAAAAATCAATTGCTTACTGTAACCATTAGTGCGCAACTTAGAAGAACAAACGTAAACATTTTGTAAATGTCAAGAGATGAGTGTAGTGAAGGTGAATGCTTGTGCTAGATAATATGTAGAAATGCTCAAACATAAGGTGCTGCTCCGATTTTATATGTGATTATCAATCATCATATCTATTTTCGCCGACAAAACAATTACATGTATGTATAACATAAAAGAGACGATCAATAACACAGAGTGTCCATGTGCGATGTATCCTTGTCATCTACTAATTATGTTGTCGATCAATGAAGGGATCATCTCTCGTAGTATGAGTATGTTAATTCGATAGTTTCTCGAAAGTACGCAAGTTTCATCAGAGCATCACTACTGTTCATACATTTAGTGTTTTCGCTCGACTGGAAGATGCAAATTTCGATGGAAAGTTTGTGTTGCCGTCTGAATTCTGAATTAAAATAATACTTTATCAAAACTTTTAGTCTTCATTTTTCTCGATCAACTTAGTCTAAAAATGTACTGCTGAAAGGAAAGATAATGCCGTCAATTAGTTTGAAAATGAATGAAACTATAAAATGAAATGTGAGTATCGATCCTTAGACATACATGAAAGAACACAAATTCATATGCAAAAAAGTAAGGAAAGTGGCAACTGTGACATACACAATACATAAACAAAATACAGCTTTGTGTGCAACCAATTTTTGCGATATTTCTGACAAAATCTAAATCATAAGAAGAGATGTAATCATTGTCGACAGTTGCAGCTATTTGATTTTCACAAAATGCTTTTACAAACGTTCAACTTAACTCGATAAATTTCTTTTATACATTGATACAATCTTCATCAATAAATTGTTCTATTTTTACGATAGTTTGATCGAGGGTGTGTTTCTACACTGACACTGAATGTGTCAAAAGATTTAATGCAAAGCACTTCCAAATAGGATAGGACTGGTCATCTTCTGTGTGACAAATCATTTGTACGGATCGATCAAATTGTGCAATCTGCATCCATTTGTTTTCAATGTAGTTGATAGCATCAATATATCCTATTCTTAAATGGGAAAGAGAAGATTAAAAACGTGCGTTAAGTCTATTTGACACCTTACCTATAGCAGGAAATTCATCAACCGATAACATCTGATATATAAAACCAACGATTCAAACGAAAATTTTATGTTTTAATGATGTTTCGATTGTAACTGAAACTCTAGAATATCTTCTAAACAATATATTAATGAAACAGTTTCATTTGAAACAACTTGTTGAACTTCTATCAGATTTCTTTCACTACGATTGTTTATAGTTATGGCGAACGTATTGTATTTGATGTTTTTTTTTAATTTGAACGTCGTTCAACCGTATCATTCTACGAAAAGGAAATAGAATTTGATTGGTCATAGATAAAATATTTTCATCGGAAAGTGTTTCACAACGGATTATATAAATAGCGATTGTTTCATCGAAGGATACTAAAAATCAGAAGGATACATTGCTGCTTTATTTCAAGTAGTTTAAACAAGATGGTAATGAACAAGTCGAAGAAGAAAGATTATTGGAATGATATCGGTAATGAAGAGGGTTTTCTCGCTGCTGTCAGTCAACTGGGATCTGACTATAAAATGTTAGATGCCAAAGGTGAGGGCTGTCAAAACGCCGATGGCATATGGGGTCGATTAGCAGAATTGACGAAACTTGACAGCAAATCTACATACGATGCTCGAAAATGGCTCTACACGGTGTGGAACAACGATCGTCGAAAAGTTCGTACAACATTTTTACGTACGCAAGCTACTGACGCTTCGTCAGGTGATCCACATAAATCACCTGATGACATCACGAACAAAAGTAGTCAGAACACTGACGAAGTAAGTTTTTCATTCTCGTTTGTTCTTATGTCGCACTCTTTCGATGCTTAACGATAATTTGAAACATTCGGAGAGCATCATCGTAACATGCATGAAATTTTTCATAGACGTTGACCGTCAATGCATTCATATGAAATTGAAAAGCATCCACTATTTTACACTTTCAACATCAATACGTTTGTCGATTGACCACATTGATCAATCAACTTCAGAGCGAGATATTTCAGAATTCAAAGAAAACATCATTGTTGTTAAGAGACTCATTTATCTGGGATGAGCATCATCTTTGAACTTTTGTTCTGTAGCGATTTCAAAAATGTAACAAGAGTTAAGCGTATCGATAGAATGAAAGGGAAAGGGAAAGGATATATTTGTTGCTCAGTGATGTTGACATGTTTTTATCAATCGTATCATTGTTAGTGTATGTATAAATGTGTGACTGAAGCAGAAACAGAAAGAGACTTGTACTGTTTGCCGAACTGAAAGAGAGTGAGACACAAATCTCACAGAAGACTTATTCTGATTTTCTTGTTTAAAAACTGAATGATTGACAATCTACGATAACAGATCAGAGAAAATAAACAAATGAAAGAGTGTCGTTTCGTATTAATTTGTATTTAGGCGCCGAAAATTCCATCGTTGATGGCAATGCCATCTCTTGATCCGAAAAACTTGAGATCAAAGAGCAAGACAAATTCACGTTGTGTATATTATTTTACCATGGCATATGATCAATGGAAGATGTTTTATGATTACAAAATAGAAGATGTTCATACTGGTTGGAGCGATAGAATTGTTTCTCACTTATACAAGCTTGGTATCACTTGCACTGTCATTTTTCGATATCATCATAGTCGACTAATAGATTCACGAAAACAAAATTGTACATTGTTCAGTGCTAGCGGATATTGTAAAGTAGAAACATGTCCTGTAAAGGTTGACATTGACATTGCATCTGAACCGAAACAAAAAGGTGATCCATCGGTTTTTAAAGTAGTCGTTGTTGGTGAGAAAAACCACGATCCAAAAAAACAAAAAGTCAGTCGTTCAGTTACAGGACCCCTTCGGGAAGCGATCGGTATGTTAGGATTTTTTACTAAATATGTCATGTTATAATTGATATTTTAGCGAAAGAAGTGAAAACTATTGGTGCATTAAGTGTTTATGAACGAAATTTACGACATGCTAATGAAGATTTGCTGAGAGAGGGAAACTTCAGTGAAGTTCCTTCCAAAGAAGTATTGGACAAAATCAAACAGGAATATGACAAGAAATATCGTTTGGATGAAAATTGTTTCAAAGAAGTGCGCATGTTCGCGTTTGTCACTAGATATAGTGATGTCCATTCTAAAGAAGTGAAAGGTGAGAATTCTTACAACTCTTAATTATTCATTCCGCTGAGCATTCGATTATTCTTTTCTGAATCTGCAATGATAGAAATACGCATTGTTATCATTAGATTCTACAGAATCGGTGAAACGTATGCTAATAGCTCGACTGACTTATAAAACTCCTTCATTGATGACGCAGTGCAAAACTTTGTAAGAATCTTTTCTCACGATTCTTCTTAGGTTTTATACAAGCTGTTAGTGAATGGCCATTCATCGTTAAATTTTTTACAGAAATACAAATTGATCGATTTATTAAATATTGTCGAAGTGAAAAATACTCTTGTTTACATGTCGATGCTACTGGTTCTGTCGTACGCAATTTAAAAGACCAGAAAGACGTATTTTTTTACTGTCTTGTCTATCGACACGATGATTCTCCGATTTTACCACTTAGCGGAGCGCTTCTTACCGACCATACAGCTGCTTCGATCACCTCATTTCTTCTTTCTGTTAGAAGTAAATTGATGTTGCGAAGCAAAACCGCACGTCCGGCATTCGTTATAATTGATTTCTCAGCAGCATTGATAAATAGTGTACTCGCTTCGTTCAATGTCGAAAATATTCATACTTACTTACGACGTTGTTACAATACAATCAATCGCATGTACAAGACGAAGCAACTACGTAACATGACGTTTTTACGCTTATGCTGTTCGCATGCGATGAAAGCATTTTCTCGTGGTCTTTTCAAGATAAATGTTTCAAAAGAAACTCATCATCATTTAATGACGTTTTTCGCTATTCTATTGAATTCTACAAATTTTGATGGTATTCTTGATTTATACAGATGTCTTATACATATTTACGGAGATCCATACTGTGATACTCCCTATACGACACTTGCTTCGCTTTTGAATAAACCCGAATTAGCTGGATTTGATATTGAGCATTTTTTGGAGGAGAGTGATGTTCAAGATGATAAGGAGCTTAAGCAAGATTTTTTGGAAGAAACAAACTTCACAACAGATGCAATCATCCGACAATCACCATTTAACATCAAAGCACGTGCCAATATTCCAGCTCTGAACAGATTTTTTGAAAGGAAAAAACTTGACGAATCACCACGTAATCAACTGTTCTCGGCAAAAATTATTTATTTATTGCATAAATGGTTTGCTTATATACCGCTTTGGTCTGGAATGTTGGTTGGATTTTACGAAAGGTAATTCTTTTCAACTTCATGAGCCAATTGTTATTGGTTGTAATTAGATATGCAAAAGATAAAACACCTGCTACAACAAATCAATGGGAATTTGGTTGTGGTCGAGTGTCGAATGCTTCAATCGAGACTTATTTTCGAACTATAAAATCATCTGTATTAGAACATCACACTACTTTGCGACCAAATGACTTTCTTATGCGAATTCATAATCATGTGTTAGCTCGAATGAAAGGTGACCAATTTGATGTCGCGCAAACATCACACGGTCGGAAAAAGAAGAAAAATGAAGCAGATGACTTGAACATACTGGATAAATGGAAACGAAGACATAAGAAGAATCCAAAAGCTGGTAAACAAACGTCTCATTTCAATGACAACGTCAGTAAAACGGTTGCGTCTAAAATAGCGTAAGTTTTCCTCATCATATGTCTCATGTTCATTTTATTAACAATATGAATTTATTAGGAAAGGAAGAAATGAAGCAATCGTATCTGATCGCAATTTAAGTCCATCGAACCAAGTCTGTTTTTCTTCCAAAAAGACAACAAATTTCGAGTATGTATTATATGGCTAAACAGTTGATAGTTTTTCAAGTTTCAATCTGAAAATCGTGTTGATCAACATCTAAAAAGACTTACTAAGATTTGTTTGTGTTATGTATGAAGTCATTGATGGTATGATAAGAGAATTGCAATGAAGAATGAGACATAATTGACTTATCAGTCACACCTTGTTAATCAATTTATGCGTATTGATCAAATCGACGACGATCTATAAATGAACCTAATGAGTTATAGAAATAAAAGCCGTAACGATGATTCCAGTGGATACGTATTTTAAATTGTTCTCTGTGTATAAGAAAATTTCTCGTAAGCTCGCCAAGACAAAATGAAAACTAGAATTAAAAGGAACATTTTGTCTTACATAATGTACACGTCGATAAATCACTGACACGTCCAGATAAAAAGATAAACAAATATTCAGCCTTCATCTCTTTGGTATCGCTATAGCATTTTATGAACATCTTAACTTGATATTGGTTGTATTTAGCGATCCAGATTCCGATAAATCAGTCAGCTCTTCCAATGATTGTTCAGTTGGATTTTCTGTTCTCTCGTCACAAATGCCACGTATAATCGACGTAAACACTTGCAGTCCTAAAGCAAATTCACCATCTCCATCGCCCATCAAAATCGATGCGCCCGCGATCACGTATCCTTCTTCTTCTGATAACATCTTTTTAGCCTTGTCAGATATCACTGAGTCGCATTTATCACGAGCAACCAATTCAAAACGTTTACATTCTTCATCAAATAGTGACGGCTCTATTACCGCAGAGCAAACATCGAAACAACCCTGTCTGAGGATAAACAAGCATATATCACCTCATACAACCCAAAGTAACCTACTTCACAATACTAAAGACAATCGAACAACTACAATCGGTACTCTTGAGCTTACATGGCCTTCATATGGAATTGAAAATGGAACATATGCAGATGAATGTTATTTTATATTTCACACTTGCACTATTGATACAGGTCTTTTTATCTTATATCACGCATACAAGGCTCACTCGAACGACTTTCGCAATCTTTTTACATCTGACGAACTTGGTATTTTCAAAATTATTCGCCGTACATTTCATCTGGTTGAGACAGAAGGATGGACTGTAGCGCGTCTGTACTGGCTTACTGAACACAATCTTCTTACGAATAAACACCGAAGTGGGAAATATGATCTTATGAATACTATGGAAGCTATTGTCTTTCAATTCATCAAGCCCATGCAAACATTTCCTGTGACGTCCAAATGCTCATGCACTGTCTGTCCGAAACGAATCCGTGAACACATAAGTATGGATATATCACTAGTGTAAGTTTTTCAAAATTATATCATCCCGATGAGGAAGAAACTACACAGAGAAAAAACACGCCTATACAATATGACACTCACCGATAATGAACGAATGTGATAAAAAGCGATAGAAAGGAAAACAAGAAAGGAAAGACAAATATGTAGAATGTGTTCAATTAGTGCCACATTTCATTTCCTTCGGAATAACGTCTTTTGTCAGCAATTTTTTCTAGCAAACTAATAACTCAGTAATAGCAATTTCTTTTTTATCATAAGAATCTCTAATTTTTCTGATTTTACAAACATAGGAAAGTCAATGATCAATTCCTGAACTTCATACCATATTTTGTTAGAACAAGAGAACATCCATGCAGAGCGGATCTTGGGCATATTAAACCGCGAAAATACCCAGCAAAATATTCTGTTGATGACAAGTTTCCAGTCGTGGATCTAGAGACGAATGTTACTCGTACAGAGTAAGTGACGGTTCTGTTAAACTTCCTTGAAATAGCACGTTGAACTTTAGAAAGCGTTACATATGTGAAGCGAATCGAATAATTGACATAGCAAAGCTTGTACATAAATCACCGTTTCTTATTGTTGATGTCGGATTCGATCTTGCATCTATGAGAGATTCACCAGATCCACTCTATATTGGTGAATATACGTAAGTTCACAGAATCTAGATATTTCGTGCTAACTGCATTACGTTTAGTTATAATCTCTCTGCGGCTATCAATAATACGAATCAACATTTTACAGCAGTCATCAAGATGAAAGACGGCACTTATTATCATTTTGACGATACACATCCTAAAGGATGTGTTAGTCATGACGGTCGCATTCTCGTCGAATTAGCATTGTATGTGCTAGAACTATACTAAACACACTATCTCAGCCACTCAAATTAAATCAGACAAAACACTTTATTTCAATGTGAAACGAACTATTTTTTGTTCTTTGAAAATATATACCAATGTTCGTTCCATTGCTAATTATGCGCACATCCACTTTTCGTCCAACGATTGATCACTCTCGTCCGTGACAATTTTCTTTCCTTTCTCTTGAACCTGACCGACTGTTTTCCATTCATACAGAGAAATCTATTAACCTGATTTCTTTCGCTAATTGTATTCATCCCAGCTTGCCTGCCTTTTCGTTTGAATAAACTAAACTGAACGATATTTTTATAAGCCATCTTCGAAAAAAACAAAATATATCCCGAAAGAAATTTAACGCAACTCATTTATAAAAAATACCGAATGTCTCTCACAATTTTCATCACATTTAGAAATAATCTGATTCATCCAGTTATGAGAGATGACGTTAAAAGATACCTCCGCCAAAAACTACGCATGATTTCATTTACAATATTACAAGCTAGCGATCATTAATATCAGTAAATTCGTTCCACATCTATATCTCAACGAATCTTAATTCTCTACATTAGTGGGGTTTACACCATTATTCTCCAAAAATTTTCATCTACAACAAAAACTCTGAAAAAAACGAATTTTCCATAACCTGCGTGTAAACCACCATAACCATCATTGATATCCGATTCCCTAGCAGCGAGAAGATTTTTAGCTTAACCCTTTGACTCCCGACTTTTCTTTATGGAACTAATGTTTGAAAAAAACATGATGATAAGTGACTAAGCAGTGTTTTGGGACTGCTGCTTAAGTTGTCACGAAAACTGTTATTCTATGAGTATGTGCATGTTTAGTTTATTGTTGACGCACAAAGCTTTTGCTGACAAAAAAAGCATTTTTTCACACAATTAGAAACATCACAAACAGTACATATTACATTCGTTTTCTTTTTTATTAAAATAAGGACATCTACAATAAGTTGGAATAGAATCTGGCAAATCATCTGACAATCGTGGTTTTTAATAATCTTCCAAATGACTACTCTTTCATCAGAACCTGGATCCATTGAATTTTAGAAAACACTCAGGTTTTTGAGATAATTCAAAGTTCAAATATTACACCGGTAGTTCTATCGACGATATAATTATCCAATTATACTGTAGTACCTTCTCTTATGAGGAAAAAACAACAGCACAAAGTGTTTCGAGACACAAATTACAGAATATTTAGCAAAACCTTGCGAATTCAAAAGGGCTACCCGACTAATTACGTTTTTAGATTCATAAAAATATCTATACAGCCGTTCAAACAAGCATCCCAACTATGACCAAAAAAATGAAAATATTCTCTCTGAACATCGGAAACCTCAAATAATTTCGAATTTTTTTTCAAAAATATAAATTCTCACTAAGGCGGGAAGTATATATCCCACCGGGAGTAAAAGGGTTAAATCACCCACGAATGATCAATGGGCCCCATTCAAGTTACACCATTCGATGCAGAATGACGAAATCTATCCATCTCAGAAGTTTCAGACCCATCACAAGTCGTTGAGCGAAGGTCAGCAGGTATTAGTGGTAAAAGCCACGATGTTACTAGTCTTTA